>PVIA01003635.1:0-25000 GCA_004024845.1 Tonatia bakeri | reverse complement strand
AATCCATGACTCATCTTACCTACCCCAATTAGAAATACCACACCAGCCATCCCAACTGGATGGAAATAACTGCTACCTTTCTGTGTTTGTGCCACCATTAAGCTTCATCTAATTTCTACAGTTATTGAAGCTTCTGGCCTCAGGATCTGGCTCCCACTCATATTGAGTAGAGGGTCGAATTCTTATACTTCACAGCTAAAATTCCCTGGCACCATAGGTTGTAAGATAAAACTATTTTCATGAAAGTTGTCTGCATTGAGAATGTTCTCCATCTTTTGTACGTATCAGTTCTGGAAACCTCTGAAGTTCTCCATTCATTCCTACATGATATTTTCAATCATTTAAGGAATATGCAGAAATGTATTGATCACTTACATGCCAAGCTTTGTGTGAAGTTCTGGGAGGAACTACTAATTTAAAAAAAAAGTTTACTCTTTCTGTTCTCAACAAGCTTGCAGCCTGTCAAAATAAACATGACAAACAAAGATACAATTAAATACTGCATGGTGAGGAGGGCATTCTGTTGTACTAGAGTAGGATAAGACCTGTGGGCTATAAACAGAGTTGTCCAGTGGAATTTAGTCAAAACCTAAGTTCAAATTCTGGAAACTAGCTTTCTAGTTGAGTGACCTTGGGTAACCTCTTTGAGTCTTTGAACTAGATGATATTGTCCTCTTCCTGCCATGAAAGTCTATAACACTCTATGACCCATCTTCAAGTACAATGAGTGTGGCTTAAACTTTGTATAAGTAGAGAGGAACAAAAGGGCATTCGAGATATGAACAATGTTAATCAGAAAAATAATGAATTGTGTATGGCCAGGAAGACCTTAAGGCAATGACAGTAATGCCTTCTGGATTAAGATTTAACAAAAATAAGCTGTTGTTGAGTCCAAAGCTCCCATTTGCTCTATTCTCTCAACCCAGGTCCCTGCCTTAATGCTATCAGATCCAGCTATCAGAACCCTTACCCAGCCACATCTAGACAGTCATCCAGATGTCTAAAAAGTAGAGTTCAGAAGGACTCTGGTCAGAGAACTTTAACTTTGCGGGGAATCATTCTGTTGTTTATAATAGAAACCCATTCAAGCTTGTTTAAGTGGAGAAAAGTTTATTGAAATAATGTAGGAGGATCCTATTAGATCCAATTGTAGAGTATAACAACCAGGCCTCACATGATCTGGAATGTCCTCAGACACCCACTCATTCTGTCTTGTTATCTGAGCCACGTGGTTTCTTTCTCTGTGATGCATCTACATCATTCTCCTCTTCCTGAATATCAGCTTGGTCATTTTTGCCCCATCCATAATGTGGCCATTGAATGAGTTCTGTCTCTAATTCTTCATGAGTACAGCATCTCAGTGTCCAACCCTCCTACAGCTTTTGTGACTCATTTCAAACTCTAGGGAGAGTATCTAATTGACTACTGCCAGCTAATAGATTTATAAGTTCTCTAAAGTTCCTCAAATTATGAGAGACCAAAAGAACTTGTGGTCCTTAATTCTGGCTCTTCCAGGACTTTGAGTGAAATAGATTAAGCTAGAAGGAGAATTTAGCAATGGCAAGCAAATCAACTACTATTTTTGCTACCAACTTCTAGCATAGCTTAGAACTCTTATGTGTTAAAAAACATAGTGTGAATTAACCTAACAATGTATCTATCATATACAATAAAATTTTAGAATAAAAAATGTTTCAAGTTCCAAATTGCCACAAACTTTTGGAACCAAATCTATTTTTGAGTCAGGAGTTGTCTCCATACAATGTCGATGAACTAAACATGACATGAAATAAAGGCATTGGTCAGACTTTCCCTCAACTTGATTCCACAAGGACATTCCTCTATACCACACAATTTTTAACACTCTCTAACCTTGCCTTCATGCAGAGAACAAAGGCCAATCACTTAGAAATAAATTTACTTTTATAATGGTAGATGAGTGACTGAGAAAAAGGTAAAATGGCCAGCCTTCCTTCATGACATTCGGGAGAGCTTCCAAAGAAGGAAACAAACTGAATATCAGTCACCTGTTAGACATGCATTTTCTTATTTGGTTCTCTTAAATCCTAAGAAGAGGCTATTATTAACCTCACTGTCCAGACAAAGGAACTGATGAGACAGACACAATGAGGACAGCTAACTTGTACAAAGTTACAAAAGTTGTGAGTTAATACTCAAAACAGGGTCCATCTGACTCCAAAGTGCATGCTCACTTGTTTCCCTCACTCACTGTAATCAGCATAGTGGTTACAGACATGGGCTCTGTACCAGATTATTGAATTCTTACCGAGCCCCATCTTATGACAGAGGGCAAGTGAGACTGTGCCTCAGGAAAATGGAAGTTATTTAGAACCTATCCCCAAAAGTGGTGAGAAGGATTAAGTGAGTTTAAAAGGGGGAAGATCTTAGAAAAATTTCTGACATTTCTCAGGCTCTTCACCACTCACTTTGGCATATCTAGTTGGGATTCCTGGGGTTGAAAAGTGCCAACAACTTAAATATGTTCTCAAGGTCCAGATATCTTCAGTGAACTGAATCAAGGTCTCTTGCATACCCTATTTGCTCCAATAATGAGATTTGGAGCAACCCTATTTTGTGGTTCATTCAGCATGCAGAGTTTTAAATAACTCAGATGATCTGCTTGTTTTTTGTTCAGCCTCTGTTGATGAGCAATCTGAGAAAGAAGTCAGTGGCCAATGAGGTACATACATACATACATACATACATACATACATACATAGAAGCAAAAAAATTCATTGAAGCTATTGTTACTACCTTTGCATTGCTTTGAGGCTAAAATCCATGAGCAGATGATTAATGCCATAGATGGGGATGGAGAAGGAGCGGTGGGTCGAGGGGGGCACCTTTTACCTAGATCTGATTACAAGCACACAATAGTATTTGCAGACTAGCTGAAGAAATGTAAGGAAATCCTAGAGAACATACTGACCCAAGGAAACAAGCTGAAAGCCCGTGAGCACAGACATTTTAGAACAAGGGTGGACCAAATACAGAAGAAGTAGAAGAAGGAATAAAATATGCAACCAGAGTAATCTTCATTGCTGGCGCTAGAGGGATAAACTAAGTAACCTAATAGGTGTTTTCCATCTTTGAATTCTATGACTAGAATAGCAATGAAGGTTTTAGCTCAGAATTGGAATGCCACAGCCAACTTAGGAGGTCTGCTGAAAGAAGCTTTTCTATTACCTACCCACACTATGTCTGGCTTAAACTAGTGCTGACTGATTTCTATTTTCCTAAGTGCTCACCCACCATAACAACATTTTTCCACACTATGTGCAATCATCGTGCACACATGCATGCAATTATGGCTCGAGATACATGAGCATTTGTGTATAGATAGATTTTGAAAGGTAATGTTCATCCCTGATGCATTGGTTCCCTGATTTACATTCAATACGTGGAGAATGAAAGCATATTTCTCTTAGAAGGGAAAGAAAAAAAGACAGTAGCTGATGTAGTTTAGAATTTATGAGTCAAATATTAATTCTCTGAATATTTCAGTAAATGAGTATTATACTTGTAACTTGCAGTGTTTATCAAAAATGATAGTGTGTTAGGAGAAAGAAGCCGGCAGGGAGAGAAAGCTATAACTTCCTTCAGACTTCATTATCAACATCACTTGGCCTACCTATTAAAATTATTATGATTATATCTTTAAAGGTAAAAATATGTTCAGACAGATCACATTAATTTCCTTCTGGTGGTATGAGTTTGAATTACAATGTAAAAATACTGAAACTAAATAACCATAAATGCTTTTCAAAGATTATTAAGAACAGAAGATTTCTCCAGGTAATCTAGAAATTATGCCAGTAAAGTAATAGTTAAATAAGTATGGGTCAAATTCCATGATCTTAAATTCAATAGAAGTATATTTTTGTTATGTTACTTTTTATGATATTATATGAGTAGATGGACATAATATTAAATAAACATATCTGACGATTAAAATGAAGAGATTATTACCTGAGGCACTTTTATCTTTTACAAACAGGTATGTGTTGAATTGGAGTCTCACTCACACAAACAAATTTATCTCTCTGGACGTGAGTCTGATGTGGCAGAAACCCTTTCAAATTCCTATGCCGCATGTTCTCTTCGTTACCAGCCACTTTCAGGGGTATGCTCTAAGTGCGTGTAAAAGTTATTTCCATTGAATGAGGCATTCAATTCTCTATGAAACTCAAAATGTAGTAAATTATTATAAAATACTAACTCACACTGTTCCACTTAAACAACTCATTGTAGAATAAGTGGGTGCATGGAAAATCACCTGAACAACTATGTTAACATTTAATTCCCTCAGATTGGAATCCTTCATTTGCAGGTGATTCTTGTATATTCAGCTTTTTCACATTTCCTTCCCCCAGTGTAGTCCAATGACATTAAAAATAACTTCATTGCTTAGAGTCCCCCACCTTGGATTTCCCCTAAAGTGCCTGAATGTTTGAAAGAGTCCAAGGTTGCTTATTACGTGGAGGCTATCCTTGTACACTCTATCACCAGATAGCATCCTCTTCTGTAGGCACCAGCCAGATACTGAGTTTAGAGTTTGTGCAAGCCTCATTCATTCATCCATTCTTTTTTCAGCTAATTGTTATTCACCATGCCAGACAGAGATCTGACTGTTTCATGTGGCTAAAGACAGAATAACAGTCAAAAAAGGAGGAGAGAAGAAATCTTACATTCTTGAAGCAAGGCTCTGATTATACAGTACTTCCTTTGTTAACAGTAATTGCTTGTTACCTTATGACATTATCCTTTAATTAGAAATGCCAATACAGGAAAATGTTAACTAGGTCTCACACCTATTATCAAATGTAAGAATATGTCAAAATTATAAGCAGTTTGTAGAAATGCACACTCATAATAATAATGATAATAGTAATATAATAATAACAGTAACATCTACCACTTATTAGTGTGCAGTGTGTGTTTGACACCACGACAAACACCGCATTTAACCACCAGCCTATCAATTCTCAAAGCAGGAACTGGGTATGTCTTTTTCGTGGCTACATCTCCAGTGCCATGCAAATTGTAAATTTTTGTCAAAGGAACTTTTGTCAAAGGAACAAGTAGATGAATAAATGAATCTATTATCTCATTCAATATCTAAGAGATAGATATTATTACCTATCTTTACAGGTGAGTAAACTTAGGTACAGAAAGGTGAAGCAGTCATGGCAAAACCAAGATTGAAACTCAGTTCTGATCAACTCCAAAGTCTGTGGTCATAGCTACTCTGTAGCAATGTCTCCTGGGATGGTGAGTCCCAAGTCTCACTTCCCCATTAAATTAAGCATATTTTTTATTAAAATAAGCATATGATTCCCCTTTGGTTGATAGATAGTCTTGGTCACCAGCAATGTTCCTTATTTTTCATGCCATCCTATAAACCCTAATTCAGACTTTATTTGGAGCACCTATAAATTCACTTTTGGAAGAAATGTGTCTTAAAACAAGTCTTTTCTGCCTTACCCTAAAAATTTAATGATTGCCTCACTGAAGGAAGAGAGCCTCTCCGGGATGCACAGATGGTGTGAGTGACCCAAACCACTCCTCTCTGCACTGAAACCTGGGGCAGTGAAAACAACACATGCTCAGGTAAGGTAAACCTGGGCTTATGTCCTCACTCTGCTACTTTACCTGCTGTGTGATTTCCATAGTTTACTATGAGCGTCAGTTCTTCCAACGTAAATGGGAACAATTGGAAGACATAATAGTTTGATTTCTGACAAGTTTCTAGAACAGTGTGGCACGTGAGAGGCCCAATGAATATCAGGTTAAAAGGATGTAAACAACCAGATCAACCAGAAGCAGAGAGAAAACATCCGTGTGTGGTGGTTACACCATTGTTGGAGAACAATGCCAAAGAGACAGGCAAGAGGGTGAACCTGGGGGGCTCTGGAAAGGGGCCTGCTGTTGGTCCAGGTTTACAGGCCAGTCAAAGCCATGCGCTTGTCCAGGAAAGGTGCTGAGAGGGATGGTCCCTCAGGAGGAAGTGTGGAAAGGGAGAATTGCCTCCTGACACAAGGCCTGGGTTTTACTTGTTTAAAGAGTCCAATGTCATTTCAAGTAGGAAAGCCTCTGGGGCAGAAGCTAGTACAGGGTCTCAACTCTGGGACTAGGTGATCTCTGAGGTTCAATCCAGCAATTGCATATTACAATTCTAACTTCCATCAATGTGCTAAAGTAATTTAAGCGATCTCAGATGACCTGTAAGAGCACCAAGGGAGAACACTGCAGTGTTGAAGGAAAGAGGGGGAGAAAGAGAAACTTCACATTGCCCAGAGTGGAAAACCTCTAAACGCTGGTGAAATTATTTTATGTGGAACTAGGAAGCATAGCTAAGCTGACTTCAGAGAAGGGACTGCTCTCTCCCTCTTCCAGCACCCCAAGGAGAATTCAGTCTGTGCTCCTTGAATCTTTCTAAACATACATGAATGCAGGCTCAGATAGAATATGCTAAAAGCATTTAGGAAAAATAACCTATCACATTTCAAATTGGAAAGAGAAGGCTCTGCTCTCTAGCTTGGCAAAAAACATCAACAATATACTAAATATCTGATCTGTGCCTTTTACTGGAGAGAGATACAAAAACAAATATGAAAAGATTTCTACTCCCAGATATCAGGTAATTAAGTGGAGTAGAAAACATTCAACATGGCAGAGTAAACTGATCGCTAAACAGAGGTACAAATAATGTGCTGTGAAAAAACAAAGATTCAAACTAGAAAACTAAAGGAACGGTCTATGGAGAAAGTGTGTTTTAGGTTGATCTTTGGAGAATAAGCAGAATTTATAATAAAGGGGGAATAACACAGAAAAAACAACCTCCTTAATTTAAAAAAAAAGAACATTGCCTAAGGACAAGCAATTTCCTCGAAAATGCAATATAAATGACCAATAAACATGAAAAAAGGATTAATATTACTAATACTCAAAAATGAAAATAAAATAATGCAAAATTATTTATTTTTTATCCATCAAAATAGCAAATATTTTGTAAATGCTAATATTTAATATTGACACAAATAGGGACATTTTATATAGCTTTGATGAAAAATCTGACAACATATCATGGCCCTTAAAAATGTTAATATAATTAACATTGCAATTACAAAATCTAAAATACAATTAATAAAATCTAAATCTAATATTCTAGTCTAAGGGGAAAAATCAGACTCATAAAGATTTATATCACATCATTATTTATAAAAATAAAGTATGAGAAACTATTTAAATGTTTAACAATATCTATATAAAAATGAGGTATTTGTCACATATAATTTGGAATATTTAATTATATTAGAAATTTTTCACTATATGTTAAGTAAAAAAGGATTCTAAATCATATATTTTGTATATACATACGTGTATATGTGCTTTGAAATAAATACTAGAAAATACATAGAAAAATATAATACAATTTCTGGATTATGGAATTATGTGATTTTATTTTACACTTAGTAACCTCTGTAATATTCTAATCTTTTTAATCAGAAAAATAATGTTGTTTCAAAACAATGTTTTAATGAATTGCATTTAAATAAGTGACAAGTGAAAAAGTGAAAATGACATTTTAGACCAAAGAACAATATGAGTAAAGACAAAAAGACAAATGTGAAAGGCATTTTGGAAAAGGTAGAGCAGACCAATAAAAAGGAATGTAGCACCAAACAGTCAAAATCTGATTACTAAAGACATTGAATGTCACGCTCATGAATTAGTCCTATAAGCAGCGGAGATCCTTAACACGGTGATTGTGCGATCACACTGGTTTGTAGGAAAACCATTTAAACGACAATTTGGGAATGGAGGATGGATCAAAGAGAGAAAACTAGAATCGGAGAGATTGTTGTCTCCACACTACAACCTTAACTGTGGCTTCCAAACTTTTTAGACCAAGCCGTACGGTAAGAAAATATGTTTCATACTGCAACCCAATACACACACACACACACACACACACACACACACACACCCCTGCATATAACTGAAACAAATGTTTGGTAGAAAGTCACACCCTTACTTAAGGAAATCCATTCTTACACTTTCTATTCTGTTGTGTCCTATTCCCTTCCACACTATAACATCATATTTTATTTTTTAAATGCTGGTCACAACCCACAAAAATGATCCCATGACTCATAGTGTGACAGCACCGCTCTGGAGGAGATCCAGGCCTCCCTCTTCTCAGCGCCGCTGCTGAGAGGCAGACTGAGCTCCAGTAGTGGGTTAAGCCCAAGAACCCAGAGCTGGACCAGGATACTAGGGATTGGAGCTTTCTGGAGAAGGAGAAATATCTGGCAGGGGTTATGGGGGAGATCTTGCTCCTTTGGCCTCCCTTTCTTCTTGGAATATTTCTCCACCCTGTAAATCACCTCTCAAATAGTCAATGAGATAAATACCTCAGGCCTTGTTCTCATCCTCTGCCAACCTACCCCACCCACAGAAAGCCCACAGAAAACAAAGGTTAGCCCAGAAGAAAGGAGCCTGAAGCAGATGAGCATCTACCCCAGACATAAGCAATCCTTTCAGCAGGCATGTCATCCAAACTAATTCCTAATATAGGCATTTGGAACAAAAGCCCAAGCCAACAGAAAAATATGGTAAATTGGCAGGCTGCTCTTGGTATAACTTTCCTTTGGACACAAATTTGTAGGCAGTGACTGTGGATAGAAGTTGTACTTCCATCTATCCTGATAGAAAAGGACTCAGCAGTCCTAGTAAGAGATGATCCAGGGGATGGCAAGTGGAAGATATTTTAATAAACAAATCTCTGATGGAATCAGCTGGATTTGAAGCCTCATTGGATTGAGAGGGAAAGAAATGACAGGAAGAGAAGGGGAGAAGGTGGGAGAAAACAACTCCAAGATTTTCAGTTTGGGAGATTGGAATCGAAACTGAGTGTATTCTGAAATCATTAACAAGGATAGAAATACAGAAAGAAGAACAGGTTGTAGGGAGAAAATAATGAGCTGTATGTATTTGAGTAGAGGTCCATATCAGAGAAAATTCAAAGCAAAGGGACAAAGGTATTGTATTCTTCTCAAAGTGTTCCTTTTTCTTGTGGAAGAAGGCAGAATAAAAAGAGCAGTTGAGCCAAATTATAAATCCATTTATTACAAATTTCTGGGTTTAGAGTGAGCTAAGGTATATTTCACATGGCAAGTGCAAACTGCAACACCTGTACATCTGATCATGTTTTCTCGTGGGCCTTTTCATTCATCTTCTCGTAACAAACCTCATGACAACTGGGGGATGCAGGAGTCATTACTTCCAGGTTGCAGATGAAGCCTAGACAGAAAGATTTTAAGCAGCTTGTCTGAAATCACATTTTAGTTCTGCTACTTCTTACCACTGCCTGGGGTACCCTGCAGCCCCCTCTTATTAAACAGTGAGCCTATAAATTTTATCATAAGAGAGGGGCAAGTGCCAGCAGAAGAGGCTCAAGTGGAAGAATCATCTCTAAAAGGAATGTGGAATATTCCAGAAGCCAGGAGTAAAAGACATGACTTACTCAGCTTAGAAGATAGAATGAAATTATTGAACATAAAAATAGAGGCCATTAGAAAACATTTCCATAATTTGATGTAAGTTATGTTATGAAATAAAACCCCAAAGAAATCAATCTTACACCTTTGCAACCACTCAGAAAAAATCATTTCAGGAAAGGATAGTAAGAGAATTAAAATGTTTTCTGCTTTGACTACTCTGTGATATTTCCTAAGCCAGAAAAAAAAAAGCATTTCAACCATTTTTAGTGTGTTAATTGATATAAATCATATACAGTTTCAGTAAGGTTAGTACACATGAATTATATTTTTATTAAGAATTCTTTGAATCCTCTTGACATAGAACAATTAAGTCAGATTTTCCCTAGCAGACCAGTGCAGCAGAGAAAGAACTTTGGATTCAGAGGGGCCAGGATTTTAATTCTGGTTCTACCATCTTCCAGTTTGGTGATTGCAATCGGACAAGTTGGAAGAGAATTTACCTGCCCCTCAGTTTCATCATCTGGTAAATAAAAATAGCAGTTCCCACTTCACATAATGGATGTAAGTATTAAAAAGAAGAAAAAATAATACTATATGCCAGCTTTGGAAAGATGAGGTCATTTTTTAGGTTACTAGTGAAAAATTATTTCTAAAGTTTCAATCTTTTAGTAAAACACAGTACATATACTTGTAAAATATAGGTTTGGTTCTAACACTCATATTTTGGCTAACCCTGAGAGAGACACCTTGTCTTCTTTGGCTCAGATTTTGTGAAACACCTCTGACCTTTCCAGAAACGTAATGAATATCTGCTTTTCAAAGATCAGTCATGGTTAGAAGTTCCTTGTATCAGAAGTCTGGCTGGCTCTTCTCCTCAGATAAACATATAATCACACTTACAATCATGCCTACAAAACCCAACCATTACAGGCAGATAAGAGGTGAGCCTTTTTGGTCTAGGTTTTCAGAAAGAAAATGTGGTCATCTTTCTAGGGAAGCCCACAAGGTATTTAGTTATTTATGCAGTTGGGAAATTCTTCCTTAAAAATAAACAGAATGTCTATGTTTCCAGTGTATTTCCTATGTTCTCATCTTAGCAGAGTTGAAGTACAATTGTTTGCCACCCTCTGAATAATACCTCTTTAAATACTGAAGGATTTATTACACCTTCCTCTCACTCTTCTCTTCTCTGAGACAAATCATCCTAGTGCCTTTCACCTCCACAGAGCATGCTAGAATACCCTTATTCTATTAAAGTGCTTGGCACCCCATGAACCTTAATAAAATACACTAGACAAACTGGCTAATGGGTTGACTTTTGCCATAGATCTTACTTCCCAAACTTCTAAACCTGCCTGGAGCTTTCCTGTCCAAGTTCAAATATAGTATAACACATCACAAGTGCTGAGAAGCAGGAAGTCCATCACTGATTCTGGCACCACAGTCCTGAGTGGAAAATACCACTTGCTTCCTTGACAATCTATCCTTGGTAACTGGACAGAATGTGGAGCAAAGGGTTAATGCTGCCGTGGAAGAGCCTCTATACCCTACCAGTTCTCATAGTGACTGGAAACAGGTTACATTCCTGGTGCCCTTCAACAGGAAGTTGGAGAAAAAGTCTAAAGGTCTAATGGCCTTGTAATTAAGGGTTTTTTCTGCTCCTCAAGTTTATAATCAGGAGTTGTCTTGTGGGAAGTAAAGGGAAGGACAGCAAATAGGAAAGTCACTTTTGCATTGAGAATTGGCTAGCCTAGAGGATGGAAGGCAGAAGACCTTTCCAACTTGTTAGAAGCCAAAAGAGTACCTTTTAGTGTTTGTTTTGATTATATTTGCCTGTAACCCAGCAACTGGACCCAGATGCCAGGAGCCCAAAGAGAACACCGCTGATGACTGGTGTATGGAAAGAAAAAGAATTCCTTTTATTTTCTTACTTTTATGGTTCTTCTCAAGGTGAGTGAAAAGGGCTGGTCAGGACCTTTTTGAAACTGTTTATAACCCTCACTCATTTTTCTAACAACAGTCAGGATGATTTATAATACCACGTGTTCTCATTGGTGGTTTCCTCTTTTTTATTTTTGAAGACAAGGCACAAGTGGGAAATGTGAATCTTCAACCAGAGTTCAGCTGATCTTTCAAAGCAACTGAATGAATTTTCCAGTCACTATCCACCCCTCCCCCATCACATCTTGAGGCTTTCCTCCCTGAATCACTGAGTTCTCCTCCTTGCAAGGACAATCATTCATAGTTCAGTGTCACTCTACACTTCTGAACTTCAAGAAGTCCATGTTGCTCATTATTTTCACTTGCTTTTGCTTAATACATTCTCCTTCTCTGTACTGAAATACAAAAATAGTGGATGTAGTGTATGAAATTCATTAGATCTGTAAAATACAACAAAATGATCTCAAAAAGAACTATATTATTTTGATAGATGTACAGGAAAAGGAAGTTATACAACTAAGTCAACCAGGCAAATCTTTCTTCCAGCTAAATCCTGCCTTTTTAGTGTTTATTTTCTCTTGTTACTAACTCTGTGGAAATAGGGAAGAAAAAGAGAAAGAGAGAGATAGTGGTGGTGGTGGTGGTGGTGGTTTTATTCTAATTGAACCCTCAACATGTACACGTTTGAAGGCAATTGTCAACACAACCCTTAGCCTCTTCTTTTCTGGATGAATTACACCAATGTCTTGATTCTCCTTCCCCCTGCCCTGCCATTGATTTTATCTGGTATGCT
Source organism: Tonatia bakeri (assembly GCA_004024845.1). Classification (NCBI taxonomy): domain Eukaryota; kingdom Metazoa; phylum Chordata; class Mammalia; order Chiroptera; family Phyllostomidae; genus Tonatia; species Tonatia bakeri. Next base: position 12,739 of record PVIA01003635.1, on the reverse strand, counting down.
AGAAAATAACTTTGAATTAAACTATTTTGTAATTTTAGTTAATTCAAAGACTACAATTTCCCACAATGTGCTGCTTTACATTAAAAAATTGCAGGTAAATTTAATTTGACTGACAAATATGGTAACTGGGGTTTTCTGATGATCACACATTCTATATTTATTAATACTAAGAAAAATTTGAAATACATCTAATAATAAAAATGTGTGCTACAGAACTTAACCACTCTGATGATTGAGATGGCATGTTAGAATCCTGCATTGCTTCAGTACCATTTTTCAAGAATCTATTATGCAACTTCACACTGATACCTTGAAATCAGCCATAATAGGAATATTTATACAACAGGAAGCAGTAAATTCTACAAGGAGACCCAGTTGTTAAACATTTACCAGCACAGCACTGGCTTCTAGATTATTATTACAAATATGATCTTCAATTACTTATTAAATTCTAATTCTAGAATAAGTACTGCAAAAGTAAATAACCAAAGTCTGCAAGTTCCATGCATGTCTGAAGTTACAAAAATGAAACCTGATTTTAATAATCTTTACTAATCATTTTCTAAATTTTTAGAACAAAAATTTTTTCATTAAGTTAAAAGTGAGCAAATCAGTAATACATGTTGAATTGACAGGATGTTTTAAATTCCATTAAAAAGGTTAAATGAGCTTTACTATGTAAAGAATCCTTAAAAATCAGTAAATAAAAGAGATGTGTTTCAAAAGAAATTTTGGCAAAAAAAAATACAAACAGTTACTAATTTAAAAAATACATATCATTATAGAAAAACAAAAATTGAAATAATAATAAGAATCTACAAGATTGGAAGAACTTGATTTCTTAATAAAAACATCCAATGTTGATGCAAGCATGAAGAAACAAATATTCCTATACTGCAAGGGAAGATGCAAGATTGTATTACTTCCCCTTCCTCTTTTTCTCTTGATTTTCTAAAAGTACAATATGGATGAATAAAATGCTTAAGAAGAAGGGTCTGTTCACAATTGGAAGGGGAATTCTGACGCCCTTTTGCTACTAAATTCAGAACCTACTGGGAATATGATGTACCTGGGGAAAGTTGGAATGCTTACAGATAAAAGGTAGGTAGAAGATGATGGGGGAAAAAAACCCACTATGTTGTCCTAAATCGCTGTTAGAAACATATATAAACTTATAAAATCAATATAACATAAACATTCTAACAGATACTCCATCAATGAAAGAACTGTGAGTTGACAGGCAGCTTTTGGAGAGTAATAATGATAATGAAAAACAAATATTTTGTCTGATTAAACAAGTTATAGCACACATTTTGTACTTTCATAGTCAACTAGGACCACTTAGTATTTGTGTGAAAAGGAGATTAGAGATTTTGTAAACCAGCCTCCTCTGATTTACAGCTGATTTATAACATCGTTCACCATATTTAGTTTGTTGGGTGCTTGATTTGTGCCAAAAACAGGTGCTAGAGAGCCAGCAGGGAACACACGAAAATTCTTGATCTCAAAGAACTCAGATTCTATTTGGGAGAGAAGAATAACATGCAAATAAAGAAATGTATAATATACCAGATGGTGCTAAGAGATAAACAGTATGCATATGTGTGCCCTTACATGTACATGTGTATATTTGTGTGTGATATGGGTGCAGGAGAGTGGTGAGGGAAACTATCACAATAAGATGACATTAGAATAGAGATCTTCGTGAAGAGAGTGTGACCCTGAGGTTATCCAATTGCAGAGGATTCTAGGAACAAGAAAGAGCAAATGCAAAGAATCAAAGGGAAAAAAAGGAAGCCAGTGTGGCTGAAGTGCACTGAACAAAAAGAAGGAGAGTAGTAAGACAAAGGAAAATAGGAAGACAAAATTACACACCAAAAGGTAGTGAAGACAAAGTCCTATCAGGTCTAAGATAATCCAATATACTTTGGATTTATTCTCTATGAGATTGGAATACCATAACAGTCAGTCACTTGATCTGATTGCTTTAAAAAGGCCTCTCAGAATAAACATTAAAGGGTCAACGATAAAGGCAGAAAGGTCAGTCAGAAGACTATTGAAATCATCCAGGCAAGAGATGATGGTGATTTGAACCAAATTAGCAATAAGAGATAAGGAGTGGCTTCCACAGGCTATATTTTAAAGTGGAAGGGTAGGATTTGATGATGGATTGAATATTGGATTTGAGACAGTGATGAGTTAAAAAAGACCCAGGGTTTTTTGGAAAAAACGGAACTGCCATTTGCTAGAAGAGGAGACTGGGGAAAGTGGAAATTAAGGGTTCAGCTCTGGATGTGGTAAGTTTGGTGCCTATTAGATATCCAAACAGAGATATTGAGTATGTACTTGGACATAGGGTTTTGAAGTGCAAGAGAGAGAATCAGGCTGAAGATGTAGATTTTGGAACATGTACATGGTGCTTAAAACACATGACTAGATGAAATCACATTGGGAGTGGGTTTAGATAGCCGAGGGAGGGAGTCTGGGGACTGAGTTCTGATCTCTCCAACGAATAGAGGTAGAAACGTAAAGAGGGTCCAACAAAGGAGACTGAAAGTATATGGCTTGTGAGATTGGAGACAAATCAAGAAAGCAGGCTCAGAGGTCAAGTGAAGAGCATGTTCAAGGAGAAAGCAATCGACTAAGACAAAGATCAAGTCTAATGAAAACTGAGATTTGACTAGATGACATAAATTAGATTTTCTGGTTCTAACTTCCATGTTTTTTCCATAACACTGTCTTCCCTTTACTCCCTTATTACCTTACCTGATCTACAGCTAAGACTCCTCTTCTCACTCTGGGGTGCTGCTAATGTATAATCAAGTTCACAGAAATTTCCACAGAAATGGTGAAGGAAGACATTATAGTTTGTTTTCCCAAAAGTAGACCCTGAGACAAGGAATCAAAAGATGCCACTAGACTAGAAGGTGTATTGATGATCGTGTTACTGCAATTGGCAATTGGCTCAGTTTCACGGGGACCCTCTGAGAAGAGCACGCAGAGAACATGCTTCAGCATTGTCAGGAGGGTCAAACTGGGGTAGTTATTCACAGACTCACTGGTTGAGAGTCGCCCACTAAGATGATTAAATATTTAGCATTTTCCAGGTTGGTTTCTGCATGTCTCATGGGGCTAGCAAAAGTCCCTAGACAGGTAAACATAGAAATATAGGTGGTTAAGGTGGGAAACTATCTGTGTGCTCAAGAAATGTCCACCACAGATGCAGGTGAATCTAGAGGTGGGCTCAGTGAATATGGGCATCTTCTACTAAGGAAAATGCAGATCTGACTATGGTAGCATTTGTCCACACCACTGGGTAGCAGATTGTCTGGGATTTGTTTCTTCTTGGACCGTGACTAAGCCTTTTGGGCAAATAATCGAGTGGTATTTTTAAAGGACTTTATTGTAGGAAAATATACACTGGGTGAGAGATTATTTTTCAACAATATTTGTTTTGTCTTTTAAGTAATAAAATATGTCTTGATTAAAATAAGGTGATATAACACTGCCTGCACTTTTGTATCTAGACACTTCTGAAAATTCTTCAAGTTCTACCATGTAGAAAAAACAAAGAAAATTATTAAAATGTTACTATAAATACTGTACTTTGCCTCTTTTTTATTTTAAAATTTATTATTTAGATTCACCTAGTACCAAAAAGGATTTCATGTTGCTAAAATGAATGCTAATATATCTATGTGAATATCTCATTAAAATGAAAATATTCATAAGTGCATCCACTGAACTGCCATTATCTCAAGAAGTTATATTTCTCCCCCAATAACCAATGGGTCTTTATTAAATAGATGATAGATATATGTCCTAGTAAGGGTTCTTAACTTTTTACAGGGAAATTATGCACACAAATATGCCTTTAATTGGCAACACAGACCATCTGAACTCCAGGTTCTCATTAGAGAGCCCAGCTATTCCAAACAAATAAAAAGCATGGTTGCAAGCAGTGATATTAATAGGGGATTGTCTGAAGCACAGACAGTATATCCTTTCCTGGAGGTTCTCTGGGTTGTCCTGAATGAGGTCAGACAGTGAGAAACATGCCCACGAGGATGGAATTGCTTTGGCCTTTCTAGAACTACTCTCAAACAATTAAGATTTCATCTTATCCCACTGGCGTACTGAGGGACTAGAGATGAATTCACAGAACAGCTCTCTGAAGTGTTTGAAAAACAAAAATCAACAAACAAATCTTCATTTGCCTTTATCTTCTGAACATTATGTCACTAATGATGTGTCTTAGGTGTTTATGTCATGCATTAATATATGCTAACCTGAACATACATAATAATCTGTTTCTCACGTGTAGTTGATCAGATACTAATTTAGCTAGGTGAAGTCATCCCTGATTGGACAATGATGATAGCAAAGGAAGATTGATGAATGAACCTATTCCAAACTGGAAGAGGTGATTTGTAAACACAACTCAAAATTCCATCTTTTTCCTGAATCCTTCAAAGAGATCACAAAACCAGTGGGCTTTGAGGATTGAGGATTTTGTGAAGCTAGGAGAGTTAGCTAACAATATGGAAAACAATATCAAGACTAAAAACTAGTTTGGCAGTCTGAATTGATAGACTCAAAAATTTTTTTAAAGAAAATATTGTATTTAACAGGGATAGTAATGAAGTCTTGATTTAAGAATTAAAAATACTATTTCACAAGTTCAAAGTGAAGAAGAAAACCAAGACCTGGATAGACCAAAATTTGTTAAAAGAAAAAAAGTTGTGGGATTGGGTGGGTGGGGTGCTGAATGGTATTAAGTGACTTAATATAAGTACATGACATTGTTGCTATCAACAGCTAGAACTGTGATTGCAAATATTACTTGAAGTTGAATTCCAATGAAAGTCAATTAAACTTCCTCTGTACTGCCATGGCATTACATTGTTTTGGTCCAAAATCCTTTGGGAACAGTATCAGGCACACATCTGGAGAAAAAAATTCAGCTGGAGAGGTTCTGGAAATCTAGATAGTTAATGTGGAACAACAATCAAAAATTCAATTAGAGGTAGAGTGTTTTTTTATTTTGAAGGGGTGGGAGGTGTATTTATTTTCAGACCTTTGGAGGGTTCTCCAGTAGAAGAGGTAGAAGAAAGCAGACATTCTGTAATCCTCCAAACATCCAAACAGAAAAGGCACGATTATAAAAAAGTAAGATTATGAACTGTTTGAGGGTAGAAACCATGTCTGAAGCATTTTTATATTCCTGGCAAGTCCAATTACACTGGAGGTATTATGTGATGCTCATGAAGGTATAGAACATGTTATAAGAAGACAGATTCCAGCACTATATAGAGAAAAACTATTAATGAAGCAAAAACAATAGCCTTTCAATATATCGAGTTTCTTGTCATTGGAAATGTCCCAGCTGCACAAAGAGTAGGATGTATTAATATGGTGACAGGAGACTTGACTTTGGGTAGGGAACACACAATGCAATATACTATAGAACTATATACTTGAAACCTATATAATTTTATTGATCAATGCTACCCCCAATAAATTTAATTAAAAAAAAAATTAAAGACTAGGGCATAGTGGTTTAGATTGAGAACTTGGACTCTGGGATGAGGCTGGCCTGGGTTCAAATTAAGTTATGGAATTAGCTGTGTGACCTCAGACAAATTGCTTAACCTCTCTGGATCTCAGTTACTCTCTGTATATTATGGACGGTAGTAACTAGCTTTTAGTTTTGTTGTAGTGTTTAAGTTGAAACAATGCTTATGAAGAGTAAGAACAGTGTCCAGGACAATAGTGAACATTCAATAAATCATAATTATTTTTTTGGAATGAACTATTTTACATTTTTCCAAGAATGTTGTGGAAGAGGTTCTTGTATTGGACAGAAAATTGAATAAATTATCTCTTGGTCTTTTTCAATTCCAAGATTCTCTGATTCTGTGATTTCTCAACACTATTCCTTTCTATATTCTTAGAAGTATATAAATGTCTCTAGAATTGTATTTATCTTACGAAACTGAAAGCATTGAATTAAAGCAACCCTCAAGTTCCTCAACTGAAAAGTCTGGCTCTTATTCAACTTTACACCTCCAAGGGCCTAGCACACTGGCTGATATACAGTAAATAATACTATATTCACTAATTAATAAATGAATAATCAAATAATTAAATATTTAATTTCAAAATGTAGGCCATATTTATGATTTTTCTTTTTTAATTTTATGTTTCAGTTACAGTTTAGATTCAGTATTATTTTGTTTTAGTTTCAGGTACACAGTATAGTGATTAGACAATCATACTTTACAAAGTGTTCCCCTGATAGCTATTACAGTATTATTGACTATATTTCCTATGCTGCATATCTACCATCTTCCAATAAAAATTTCAAGTATAAATGCTGGATCAAGTCTGCTTGATCAAATCATATTTCCTTTAATCCCAAATAAGAAAAGCAAATAACAAAGATTGTAATTTACTTATCTCTCACCTCAGCCACTAAAGAAACCAACATTTATTTATTAAGCACCTACTATGGGCCAGGAATTTTACAGACATATTCTTATCTGATCTATTAATGCATCTATGAGGTAAGTATTCTTTTCCTAATTTGTAGATAAGGAAATTGAGTCTCTGAGAACTTAAAAATATTCAAATCACAAAGTTAGGTGTAATATATATTAGGTGGTGCATACAGGATTTGAGCTTCAGTCTATTTAATCCAGTTACTAAGCTGTCCTTTTTTCATAATTTTTAATTGCAAAAACAACATAATACATGTTTATTTTGAAAAAAATTGAGTTAGAAATACACAGACTAAAATGTTAAAGCCCCTTATAGCCATTTTCTCTCCCGTCCCCTGCACTAATGTCCCCGAGTCTATAAGTCAAGTGTAAAATCATCTTTTTATATATTGTTCTATGCATTTACATACTTATATGATGTAATACATAAATATAACATTTATAATGTAAATAAATAATGTATAAAATACATTTTAAAAATACATGATTTTTTTATTTAATAACATATCTTGACAAACTTGCCATGTCAATACAAATAGATCTATATTAATTGTAATGAAAACATAAAAATTTGTAAAAGTATAAATTTATATGCTGTAATTTATAAAATAATTCCACTGCTGCTGGGCATCTAAGCATCTTAAGATGTTCTCATATTAGAAACAATACCAGAATAAACGCCTCTGTGCACACACGCAACTGTTTCCATAGGACGGGTTTCAGAAGTGTAATTTTTGGATTAGAAATTTGTGAATATTTCAAATTTTGATAGATATCACTCCACCAACCCACTGTACAGCTTTACATTTCCACAAACTCAGTACTTTACATCTACATCAACACTGAAGAGCATCGATTGTTTAAAATATTTCACAATCTGATGGATAAAATTATTTTATCATTATTGTAATTATTACTTCCATGATTATTAGAGATAGGATGTCTTTTTAATGTATTTTTCCCATTTTGTATGCATTCCATGAATTGCTTGATGATATCCTGTATCCATTTAAAAAAATACGGATTGTCTTTTTTTTATTGAATCATTGGAATGCTTTGCAAATAATATTTAGCCGTTGTTATATATATTGCAAATATCTTCTCCAGGTCTTCCATTCATCTTTTATCTTTTTTTACCTATAGAATTTATTATGTTGATTAGCTGATCAATCTATGTCATTTTAGAAAATCTTTTCGCACCCAAGATAATAAAAATAGTCCCCTGTGACTCCCATATGTTAGAGTTTTATCTTTGCATGTATGTAATTTTAGTTCATCTAGAATTGATTTTTGTACATGGTGTGAGAAAGGAATGGAACTATTTCTTCCCAAGAGGAGACATTTTTTGAAAATTAAATTAAATAGAAAATCATCAATTATTCTCAACTGATTTGAACCCTCATGTGTATATGGCTGCTTTTGGACTTTGTATTCTTTACCATACTCCATTCTATATTTTGTTATTTGTATTCTATTTTTGTGCCAATACCACACTTCTTGTCACTGTATCTAGATAATAAAGGCTGTGATCTATGATGAGGAGTTAGGTTTCATACCAGTCTTATTTCTGTAAATCATAACGTCCTCTTATAGATAAACTTTAGAATCAGTTATCAATGGTAAAAAGAAAAGGCCATTTTGATGAGACCGCTGTGAATTTATGGGTTATTCTTATATAGAGAACCAACATTTTACCATGTCGAGGATTTCACAGAATAATTTGATATGTCTCTCCATTTTTTCACCTTACAGAGTATTTCAGTGAAATTTCTAAATGTCATTGTATAGGTTATACACATTTCATTGTTTATTTTTACGGATTTAAAAAAAAAATCACTAAGTGATTGGGGTATTCTATTTCCATCATATTTTCTAATTGGTATAGTGACATTCACTGTGAGTCACCTGCCACACAACCTCATGACCACTTCTCTCTTCCTAGTAGAATCCTACTTTTATTTAGGGGACAGCCACGTGCCCACTTCCAGAAGATGAGTCATGATTGGTCCAAGCCATTCGTGGCAATCCAGACGATTTTTCCTTTTGCTGCATGCTCACCTTCCTTGGCTGCCTTGTCACCAAGGCTGACCATATTACCTAATAATGACACAATTTGTGATAAGGGAAATTCTGATAAATTTTACTCCTTGATACAGGTAAAGCGCCTTTGCTCCTGTCCCCAAGCTCTCTTCCAACTTTCAGTGTTGATGAGCAGGCCTGAAGCCTGGTTGGGAGAGCTGTAATGTGACCCTGAGGCCACACATGAAGACAAAAGGGCAAAAAAATGAGATAATAGGACAAAAAGGTGAAGAGTGCCTAGGTCCTTAAAGACATCCTTGAGCCACTGAACATAACAAATGAACTACCTTCCTCCAAATTCCCTTCTCAGTAAACAAGGCTTAGACCTTGATCAATTCAGCATTCCCTAGCTGAAGCTGAGTGCTGCCAGACCTCTCTGGACATTACTGGCATGTGAGGAAATTATTAATTTCTGTAGGTTTCCCTTGTCCTCAGTTCCCTCATGGAACTCTGAGCTCTATTAACTTGTAATGATTGTTTGAGAAAATCTAATTTGCATTTGCAAATAATGACAGTTTAGTCTGAATTTTTTAAAATATTACTTCTATTTCTTGAATTATCTAAAAGGCTGAGACCTCAGTGAAATATTGAATTGTATCAATGGATTTCAGATATTTATTTTTAAATTCCTGGCCTTAAAGGGAAGCTTCTAAGAATTTAGTAGTAACATTTTGCTATAATTTTCTGGTAGATATCTTGATAATAATGATCCTTCTAGTTGTGAATTACTGAAAGTTGAATTTTGTTTTATTCTGTTTTGTTTTAATCAGAAATGGATAGCAAATTGCATAGCTGCTTATTTGGTAACTATTAAGATGATCACATGGAAATTCTGCACTCAGTTAAAGTAATGAGCCACGTGAATAGATTTCCTGGTTTTGAGTATCGTTTCTTTTCTGAGACAAACTTGTTTATTTACAGTGAATCATTTCTTTCATACATTGTTAAATTTTTATATGAAATATCTTATATAGAAGTTTTGCATATATATTTATAATAAATATTGATATAAAGTTTTATTTTTGTATGTTTTTTGTTGGATTGTGGGATGACTAGACAGAAAGAATGACTGTAAAATATTTAAGTAGCATAAAACTTTTACTTTTGTGTCTAAAACCTTTGTTTAAATATTTCCATAAACACCTATTGCTTTATAATAAGTTCAAAAATAAATACATACATTTTATAAAGAGGAATTATAGATTTCTATTAGATGTACCAGAATTTACCTAATTCTTCTGGTGTGGGGGTTTAGGGATTTAGCTGTCTTTTCTCTTATCCTGTAGTAATTGGTTTATTTTTGTTTTCTTCTTCCTCTTGAGTCAATTTTTGCTATTACATAGATTTATGGAAAATTATCTTTTTCTCCTAAGAATTCAAATTTTATCAGTATAATATTTCATAATTTTTTAGTCTCCTGGGCCTGTCGTTATGTCCCTTTTCTTATCTTACCGCTATATGTAGGGACGGACAAAAGCAGGTTTGCAGTTGTGAGTATGTGAAACAGTTTATTCTGTAATGTTATTTATTAATTACTGTATTCTTTTCCATGTGAATGATTATAAACACACTTTTGCCCCATCCCTTTATTTGTGTTTTCTTTTTTTAATTAAACTTAGCTGATTTTTTCTATTGATAGTTAAATTAATAACATTTACTTATTAATTTTCATAGAATTGTTTTTAACAATCAATAGTTTCTACTTAAAAAAATCTTTTACTTCCTTCAGTTGAAAGTGTTTGTATATTTTAAATAATTCCTGTTTTCTAACTAGTACATTTAAGGATATTAACATGACTATAATGGGTCACATCACACAAGTTATGATACATAGTATTCTCACTGTTGTTTGTAATATTTAAATGGTTTGTAATTTCAGCTTGGTTTTCTTTTCAACCAAAGGTTATTATGAAAGGTATTTTAAAGATTTTTAGTACATAGTTGTGTGTGTGTGTCTGTCCTTTGGCAGTTAATTTATAGTTTTATTGCACTCATCTGTATTCTGCTTTCAATATTTATTTAGAGTTGATAGCACTTATTTTTGTAGGTGAATGGCCAATTTTTACAAATGTTCAATGAGTATTAAAAAGAATATTAGGCACACAGTTCTGTACATACCTCTATATTCAAGTTTAATGAATGTTATTAAATTTTTCTATATCCTTTTGTATTTGAGGACCATCTAATTTGTTGGCTTTTTTGTTGTTTGTTTTTTTTTGGTGAGGCATGTGAAAAATCTACAATTATCATTACAGTTTTATGAACTTTTTATAGATAAAACAGATCCCACTTTCCATATGTAAAAGTTAGATTATTAAGTACAAAAATGATGAATTATTCCTTTCATCAACTAAATTGGTTTTTATTTTAGTGCTTTTAACCTTGAAGTTTATTTTGTCTAATATTACTATATTTCTCTGCTTTCTTTTCAACAATACTTACCTGAATTCTGAAACTAACTCCCTTTTATTTCCAAAATCTTCTGGTCATTTACTTAAAAAAAAAAGATTTTATTTATTTATTTTTGGAGAGAGGGGAAGTGAGAGAAAGAGAGGGAGAGAAATATTGACGTGAGAGAGAAGCATTGATTGGTTGCCTCTCACACATGCCCTGACCGGGAACCAAACCCACAATGCTGTCATGTGCCCCATGGGGAATCAAACCAACGACTCTTTGCTTTGTGGAATGGTGCCCAACCAGCTGAGCCACACTGGTCAAGGTTGGTCATTTACTTTTAGTTATGAACTATTTAAACAGCTGTGGGTGTTTTCTGTTTCTTAGATTATCGTGTTGTTTAACATCTCGTTCTAGAAACTGACAGATTCTAGTACCCTCAGATAAAAAAAGGAAATAGAGAGTTGTAAAACCAATTTAATAAACTTGATTAAAGTTTATGGTTATTTATTTTGGTTTAACAGTATGAGAGTTTCTATATCTCAATAGAGAAATTTCATCTATTAACATTTATTCTGAAAATTGACATGCACATATTAACCAGTTTTATTTCTGATATCTTATTCTTACTTTTAATATTGTTTTCTATTACCACATTCTCTTGTTTGTTTATATCATTTTTCTTTCCTTTTCTTTTGCTGCATTAACTGAATTTCTTGTTCCTGTTTTTCTTTATGAGTTCTGAAGTCACTGCTCTCTTTATCACCTTAACTGTTTTCTTGGAGAGATGAAACAAAGTTGAATAGTGAACAGTAGTGTGAAATATTAGATTCAGAATCCTGAATCTAACTATATTAAGAAAAAAGCTGATGTAAAGTTTTGAATGCATTTGTAACCCACTAATATGTCTATAATTTTGTAAAATAATAAAGCCACTATTTGGAAACATGTGCTAAATAATAAACTGTACTTCTTGAGGGAATATCAACTCCGTTAATTTACACAAAGTACATACATACTTTATATACATGAAAATTTTGCTAAAATATTTAATACAATTGAAACAATATTGCTATATTTTTCAGTTTAAAGGAATAAGTCTGATAATAAAAGAGTAAATAAGAACCAAGATTAAAACCAACACCCATGCTTACTAAAGTAGACAGATAAATGGAAACAAATGGATAGTTTAGAAACTTATCTTACTACATACAAAATTGTAGTGCGTCATAAAGGTGGCATTTCAATTAAGTGATTTTAATTAAGTAGTTAAAGAAGGATGCTTTTTAAAAAAACAATGCTATGACAATTAGTTAATGATTTGAAAGACAATTATGTTTTATTTCTACCTCATATCACATATTAAAAGAAATTCTACTTAAATGGTAGAGTTATATGTAAAAGCAAAAATCTCGGAACTAATTTTAAAAGCATTTCAATCAATAGTTGTCCTGTTAGGGATTTTGAAGGCCTTTCTGATAGTTCATCAATGGTAGAAAGCATAAAGAAAATGACTGATAAATGATTGTTTAAGTACAGTTTTCTCCCCTTTACTACCAATCAAGCCCACCCATCCCCCTCCCATCTTCCCTCCCATTACCACCCTCCCCCTAGTTTTTATCCACGTGTCTTTTAGCTTTGTTCCTGCAAACCCTTCCCCTTTTCCCCTGAAACTCCCTCTTCTCTCTCCTCTGGCCACTTCCTGCCTGTCCCCTAATGCAGTGTCTTTGACTATATTTTGCTTGTTTCTTTGTTTTGTTGTTTAG